>BMAO01013605.1:0-30779 GCA_019973975.1 Trichonephila clavata
TATATTATTCATCATAAAGTAATGTTCCTTAGAAAATTATGTACAAAGAAAATATAATTTTACAATGTTTCATAATCACAAAAAATTACTAGAAGATAATACTTAGAAGAACACAATAATAGTTTTAAAATATTCCTTTTTGCAAGGGTTGTAAATGATGTGATGGTTAAATGATTTTTTTAGAGATTATTAACCGAGATATATTATAAAGACCATAATTTCCGATTTTTCTTTGTTTTTTTTCTGTGCCAATGTTTCCTTTTACAATTAGATATGCACCAGTTAGTATGAACATTTTTCAGGGATAATAATTTTTAAAATATAGCTGTATAATCTTTATAAAAGGATAATTAAATTGAACGAATTACTGTTTTCCATTCTTTGGAAAAGTCTGTAAATCAATGTAAGTCCTGTTTGCAAAAAGTTCACTTTTTTGTAGAATATAGTAGTTAAGTGCAGGTTAATTTTTTTGTTCAACACTCACATCCATGGAACAAAATTTCAGAAAATTAAAATTCAATCAACAATTTTCTTAACTAATCAATTGATTAACTTAGGGAAAATAAAATACGTCCCAGTGGGTATTGCTTATATCAGTTTCAGATGAATTTGGGTATTCGCTAAAATCCAGGAGATGTTGAACTGAGCAGTTATGTTTCTAACATACATATAGCATTTTCCTTGGGTTATACTGTAATCAAGTATCTACTGTTCTTTTCTAAATCAGTATTATTCACTTTGGAAAGACAATAACGCGTATTTTTGTGTTTAGGCAACACTTATTGTTAATATTCAAAGTTTTACTAAGAACAATGTGTTTGTTATCATTATAGGTTATAATAACATTTTCATAGGGTGCCTAATCTTTTTGTTCGTAAACTGTACGTCAAATAATTTTCGTAGAGAGAAAAATATACTTATCCATTAACTTTCAGTCAATCGAATGATCTTACTTGAAGTTCTATTGCTCAAAATGTAAATTTTTACTAAGGAAAAGCTAAACGTAATATGATTGATATGATTTTTAAGAAGTTCTTTTTATAATGATCATTTTTTTTATGCTTTAGAGAGAAATGTCAAAAAGTTTTTACAATGAATTGAATTCACATTAGTTGTGCTCTTTAAATACTTTTCTCCATTTTAATGCTAGATTGTTTTTGCATTTTAATTAATATGGGAAGTGTGCAAATAATATTTAATGAATTTCTGTCTGGCAAATGTATTTGAACAAATTTTTTTAGGATTTTAGTTTTCATTTATGTTACAATCATTTTCCTTTTTGTACAATTTAAACGATATATTCGTTATATCAAAGTGACAGAATATTTGAATATTCCTAGTGACAGAATATTCGAAATATTCCTGTGTATCAATACTATCACTTATATATAGAGTAATGTAATATATATATCAAATAAATCTCACGAAAATTATTCTCCTTAGTAAATAATCGAACTACTATTAGAAAATTTTACAAATTGTCAGTTTACTATTTCCTCCCTTTTACTTTCTCAGATTTGCAATCTGATAGGAATTTTGCTTTCTAAGTTTAAAATTACTTGGAGCTTGAACTTTGATATCGTCTGGAGAAATAAATTACTATTTTTTATAAATATATATTTATGTGAAACCAATGAAGAGTGAAAAAAGCTTTTACTTTTTTTTCACTTTTAAGAATTTTATTTCCTCAAAATTAATCAACATAAGAAATCAATCAAATATATAAACTATTCGCCATAAAATGGAATAATTTACATTAAAAATAATACTTGAATTTAACACATTAAAATGTAGTAATAATCGTTTGCATCTAAAACATTAAATTCTAAAAATGCAAATTTGACAGATATCAAACATTTATTTTTAAACTATTTAAATATATAATGAAATAATAACTTACTCACCTAGTTTTATTTCATTTTTTCAATATCGTGCTTTTGATTTTTTAAAGTTTGACTTTAAAAATAATAATGCTCAATCTGTTTACTTTTTTTACCTTACTGATTCTCATTTCAAGTTAAAGTTTTATGACATTGACAGCTGAATTTATCTGGAGCAATCTTTGTTTCCTTATCTGTCCAAAACTCAAAATAATTACCAAATCTTTTTTTTTTTTTGGATTCTTCAAAATAACGCCTTCGAGAAATTATATCCGAGTAAAAAGCATTTCTGAAACTTCTATAAATAAATTATTTCACAGAAGCCTTTTTTCAATATTCAATTGTTTTCTGAAATGTTTGCGAGTTTTATCGAATACATGTCCAAAAATCAAATCTCATTGGAAAGGAAAAATTAAGTCAGGTTCTTAAAAAAAAAAGGATACTCTTTTTCACAATCAATAACTATTAAATTCTTTGTGGTGAACAAGCAAATAAAGAAAACATTGCAATCTCAAAGATATATTTTTTTATCTTTAAAGAACTTTAATTTGTATTACTTTCTTATTAAAGAAATTTAAGGAGAGAAATTCTATTTATCAGAAGGATATGTCTTATTTATTAAAGTATTTTTGATTTCTGAAACTAAATTTTTAGTGATTTTTTCCCTTAATATTTAAAAGAAAAAAGAAAGAATTAAGTCTAGTTAAGATCATTGGAAAAAAGTATTTATTTATAAATAATTTTTGTTTGAGTTCTAAGATCCACTTCTTTTCTATGCTCTGAAATATTTTCTTAAAATCTGAGTAAGCCTCTAACTATAATTAAAACAACACATAATTTAAGATTGAAACAAAATTATTTTCTTGAAAACATTTTATCAAGCATTTTGATAAATGAAAATAATTGAACTTTAACTTTCCTTTCAATGTGATTTCGTTTTATTTTTGCTTATTTGGTATCTCTCTTATTTTAAATATAGTGCTTCATAATTGTTTTTTTTTCTTAAAATAACACGGAATTATACATGTTTTCAATTTAAATTGACCACCAACTTTAAATAGATAGCAGAAAATTTCAGTTTGCACTTATTTCATAAGAAATGTTTACACTAAATCTTGCTGGAAGAAGTACTGTACTGCTTTCATTTAATTACTATACACAATTTCTTCAAATTTATTTTTATTTTTTCCATTTAATTTAATATTTATTTTTCGAGTTATATTTTTGTTTCAATTAAAGATTTATTTGTTTTCTTGTAAAACGCTCCAATTTAAATGTATGAAGAAACACATTTATTACTTCTTATGTAATATACTACAGAAATAGGCATAGTTAGCTTTTTAATATAATTTTGCTTATTGACAAATGATTATTATCTTATAAAAATTAAATAAATTAAATAGTAATCTTGAAGGATTCAAATCCCAGACTCCAGTTATAAAAAATTATTCATTTTACATGAGCCATTTAAACTTCTTATATATTTGAAAATATTATGCTTTTAGGAAATTGAATGGTAAAAATAATTCAACACTATTCATTCTCTTGATGCTCATTAGTATGCATCAGATACTTGAAGTACATGAAAGGCTTTTCAATTGCAACTGTTCTCAAGTGGAGAAATAAGTGGAATGCCAACGATGAATTGCAATATCTGTCTTATGCAAAAAATAACAATTTGCTTTGAAAATGTTTATTGGAAACTATTTTGGCATGGTAACTTGAGTGCATTTTAAGAATAGAACTAAAGATTAAATTTGATTTATGTATATAATTTGATCTCTTGTAAAAAACGATTACGCTTGATGTAACTTACTGAAAGAATCATGAAAGGAAAACAATTTTAAAAGAAAGCATGAGACCAGCTAAAATAAAAACTAGAACTACATTAAATGTGAAATTTTTTAAATTCAGAGTTTATCTTTCGTTCGTATCGTAAAGAAGTGCAGATATTTAAAAAAAAAAATGGTACCCATCTTTCTTTATAAATGTTATGCGCTAGAAACCTCAAACTAAAAATTTAGAACCAAAGCATGTAGGGTATAGAAAATATCTGTAAGGAACTTATAATTCATGCATAAATATCAATAGGGCATATTATCGATATTTTACATATGCTTATATATAAAAGGACTTTTCTAAGGTGCTTGCTTAAAAAAAAAAAATTTCATTCTTAAAATGATATAATCAATGTTTATACAGAGTTATTCAGAATTCCCTACAATTTTTTTAGTGAAGCAGTAAAAATAATTAAACAAATACAGCAACAAAAAAAAATTTAAAGAATACAGAAAAAAATTTAAGGTTTTTTTTTACGTATTATACAGGTGTTCTATATGTGAACTCTTGGTCACATGGCACACATGTATGTGATAGTCCTACTTCTGCCTCACTCTACTCGTGGCCGAAGTAGTCAAGTGGTCAAGATCATGGCTGGCGTGGCATGAGTTCGAACCCAGCATCACTGATGACCCGCCGTGTAGGGGTGCGATGCACGTTAAATCTGTCTAGAGCTCAAATGTCCTACCGTAGGTGCGGTGTGGTAGTTAGGAGAAGGGATGCCAGCTCAGGTGACATCCTAGTAATTTGACCATGGTTCAAAATTGCGGGGTTCGTAGGCAAAAAACCCTCGTGTAGCTGAACAGTGCAGCGTTAATATTCACACACTCACTCACGCCACACTCTACTCAGCATGATACAATCAAAGTTATTGATATCACGTATTATATTTCCCTCGTTATCCGTTTTATCTTAAAACTTGGTATTTTACATAAGACTGAGGTCTTTCACCCACACTTTATTGTCTGATATATCAAAAATGCATGACAGGATAACACGGGCTGTCAATAACGTTGAGTATAGAGTGGTAGAAACTAGACTTCCCATTGATGTATGGCGTGTGGTCAGAGGCTCACATATAGAACACCTGTAAAATATGTATTTAAAACTTGAATATTTTTCTGTATTATTTCATATATTCTTTGCTGTATTCATTTCAGTTTTTATTACTACAGTGATCCGAAGACTTGAAGAGAATTATGATTAATTCTGTATTATTTATACAGTTAAAAGTCCTCCCCATTTTTCTTAAACATCATATTAATATCATGAATGCACACACTGAGAAATCATATTAAATTAATTTTAGTGATCATTATAAAATATTTATTGATTACTTATTTTTTAATATAATTCGTAGTATATTCCAAAAACAGCAGTTGGAAATAAATTTTTTATTTACTATACAAGTGAAAATAATCAGCAAGTATATTTAAGGATGTAGTTTTATATGCTTTATATAACATTTGAGTCAAGTTATTTAATCGACTTCATTTTTAAATGGAAACGAAACAGTTCTAATAACGTAAAAAACCTTATCCAGGAAAGAACGAACTATTTAAAAAAGGAATGATTATATGTCTCATGTAATTTAAGATTTTGGTTACTGCTATATCGATACATTGATTTAAGATCTCAAATTTTTCTTTTGTTTCATTTTAACAGCTGTTTATTTAAAAAAAATTCAATTAGATTATAGCTGACTACTTGAGAAATTATCTTCATTAATAAAGATAGTAATTTAAAAAATAAAAGATATTTTATATTATGATTTGCAGAATACACATATTTCTAAATAACAAAGAATGTGGTGTAAGAAAGTCATTTTTATGTCCACTTTACATATATTTATGAAAATTTATAAAGTATTTAAATGTTTATTATTTTTATTATTAGCAATTAGTCTTTTTATTTACAATTAGCAATTATTTTTACAATTAGCTTTTGTGTAATATTATCTGCAAATAATGTAGAGAGATTTTTTGAAGAGGAAAACGAATTCAAATACATTGAATGAATTAAAAAGTGTTGATCAGTCATAGGGAAATGTTATAAATAAAAAAAAATATGTAATATTTTTTGAAACGCCAGTTATTCCTTTTCTATACATTAATATTTATAAGCACAAACTTGGATCGGAACCAATTGTGTCGCTAAGAAAGTGAAATTTATTTTTGTTTAGCTGTATGTAACTTTTTATATATTCTCACACACACACACAAAAAGCACATACACATTTATAGTTAAATGGAAAAGTAAATTTTCTATTCTACGGCTCTATTCAGTTATCTATTCTATGTTGAGCAGAGATTTTTTTAACATAGTTAATGCTCGTAGAAAGAGAGAATTCATAATAGCTACCAAAGAGGAAGGTAACCACCTGCGATTCGTTTTGCTATGTATTCTACAGGATGCCAAAAACAGGACTTTGAGATTCCAATGATATATTTGAGATTTATTAACCTCTCTTATACCGAAATAACATTGGATAACATTATGGAACTTTTAGGCTTCATTATCCTAACATTGAACACTGATCGGGGACCTTAAAATGTGAAACATATTTATAATTACAGTAATAATTATACTCACGTTAAGGAATTCACATCGCACTTATCGTGCGATTATTTTACCTTCCACATTCTAAATTTAATAATTTTCTAAAAATGGCTGTAAATGAAATATAATTTCATTCATAAATTTTAAATTAAATATTGACATTTATTGGAGAGTAGTGAATTGATGGTGTTTTAAAAAATTGGAATTGTATACTTTATTTAATGTAGTAAATGTTTTAAACTCTCTCTATACTACATTGAAAGATTAAAAATTTGAAATAAATTTGTGCCATTTATTTTAATTTCAAAGTCTGATAATTCATTTTTATGCTGTCATAAGTCTTAAATTTTCATTATACAAAAATTCGTAAGAAATTCTGTTTCTAAATAGTTAGTTTTCATTAAATTTAAGAGAAATTATTTTTGTTTATTGAAAATAAACAAAAATATCGTAGTAAACATTGAATATTTTAAGTTAACATTACTCACAATGATAGCATAAAAACATGTATTTAATTTAATTTCCCAAAACTTTTTTACATCATTTCTTTCAATTTCATTTGTACAATAAAATATCAATCAGCTATTTTATTTAGTACTATTTTCTTTTATCTATTTTTATTTTTTTTTGTTCCCATTTGAAATTTATGAAAAAGTATTATTTCTTTTCAAGTAATTTTCATTTATAATATGTATGTTCTCGTACTACAGAATGACTTCTGAATATTTATTCCAAAAGAAAAAAAACCTTTTATTTAAAAATGATACGTACATTATTTTGAAAAATATATTTTACGAATGGCTATTTTTTACCTTTTACTCATTGAGACTATTATTGCTTTTCCTCATCATTAATAATTTTTCAACGGCTTCCAAATTAAATACTCATTTTCTTCGAAACAGAAGATCAAACAAGGTAAATGAGTGAGTGTTTATTAACGCAGCACTTAAAACAACATGAAGGCTATTGGGTACAAAGTTCGTGATTTTGATTCACAACAAAGCTAAGAGAATGACACAAAACACTGGCATTCCAATCTCTTCAACTCCACACATCGCCAACGAGGGGTTTATGAGCCTAGACAGATTCAAAACTCATCAGCCTTTTTACAAGGCCGGTCTTCAGTAGCACGTAAGCCCGAACTTCCTATTGGACAACGCCTGGCATATGTCAGTGACCATGACCACTAGGCTACTAGAAGTCAAGAAACAAAGGATATGTTTTTGTAACATTTCCCGAAAATCTTGTGCTTTTCATGAAAGAAAAATTTCTACTTTAAATTATTTTCAGTAATATATTCCATAAAAAATAAAAACAATATTGCTTTTATATATATATACACTGCTGGCCACCGTAAATGCAACACCAAGAAAGACAAGAGATAGCACAACAAAATTTATTTTGTAGATAACATGTTGACCAAGTATCAAATGATTAAATTTATAGACTTCTGTGAAGTGTGGTTCCTGCCAGAATCAGTAGCCAGAGTAGCCGCCATTGTTGGAGATCACCGCTGCCACACGCCTCGGCATTGATTCAAAGAGACTTTGGATGAGTTCTTGGGGTACAGCAGACCAAGCAGCTTCCACACGTTGCCAAAGTTGATCTGGAGTGGCAGCTGGGGGTGTAATCTGGGCCAATCGTTGAGCAACCATGAACCACATGTTTTCTATCGGCGAAAGATCCGGAGAGCGAGCCGGCCAGGGAAGCAATTCAATCTGGTGATTGACGAAGAACCTTTGGACAATGCGTGCCACATGTGGTCGCGCATTATCCTGTTGAAATATGGCTGTGGTCAAGCCCTGTAGGTAAGGAAGGACATGGCTCCAACACCTCGGAGATGTAGCGCTGGCTGTTTAAAGTACCGGCAATGCGTATTAGAGGAGTGCGAGAGTGATATCCAATACCACCCCATACCTTAATACCCGGTCAGGACCAGTGTGGCAGTGCATAACGTGGCTGTTCAGCATCCTCTCTCCACGATGTCTCCAGACTCGAATTCGACCGTCGTGGTGTTGCAGACAGATGCGTGACTCGTCATTAAAGACAACTTCATTCCATTCTGCCGCCCACGTCCTTCTTTCATCGCACCATTGGCGGTGAAGACGTCTGTGATTCTGCGTCAAGGATAGATCAAGCAATGGACGTCTGGCGGACAGACCACTCTGCTGTAAACGGCGTCGAATGGTACGCGCAGACACTGAAGTATGCGTTACAGACTCAATGTGCTGTGCTATGGTTCGTTATGTGACTGAGCGATCCGTCACTGCCATGCGCACAATTTGCCTGTCCTCACGTGAAGGGATACGATTGACCACGTCGGTCCGTCATACCCTCATGAATGCAACGGTCACATATCCGTATTACAGTTGTTTGGTTTCGTCCAACACGACTTCCGATTTTCCTGAAAGATAATTCATAATCTCGGTAGGCCACTATCCTTCCTCTGTCGAACTCGGATACTTGATCAAAAGCTGATCGCTACTTTCTACGAGGCATAAGTGATCGTTTTTTGAAAAAAAAAGAAAAACACAATTGCCGAACTTGAAATCGTCGAAATCTCAAAGCCTTAAATAGCGCTTTGAGGTGGTCTGCGCCATGATGTGTGTCTGCGCTGAAGTTCTAATCATTTGCCTATCTCTTCTCCGCTAATGTATGTTGTAAATTTCATGTTATTTGAGTGCTTTCTTCAGGGTGTTGCATTTGCGGTGGTCAGCAGTATATATATACTAGCTGACCCGGCCCGGCGTGGCATGGGCTTTTACCGAGGGTATAACTTAATCCCCATATTAATTTCCTATTTCTTTCTGACGCCAGCACTTTTGTGTGGGTGTGACGCGTACGATGTGAGTGTATGGCTCGTGAGTGCGTGTCATGGCTTTCTCGTTTAACATTTTCCCTTCTCTTCACAAAATCAGCACTTCCAACATTATTTCTCGAAATTACTTTTACTTCTTTGTTTCTTTCCTCTCCGCTTAGCCCGGCGTTGCACGGGCTTTTACGAGTGAATAACTTAATCCCCATGGAAATTTCCTGTTTCCCTCAGAAGGATAGCACTTATGTGTGTGTATGCGCGATGTGAGTGATTTTTCTTTAACTATGACATTAAAACTCTCTTTTTCGAAATTTGTTCTTGCGTTGGTGTGTGTGGTGTGGTACTTAGGAGAGGTGGGTAAAAGCTTAGGTGTCATCCTCGTCACTTGACCATGGTTGAAAATTTCGAGGTCCGTCACTAAAAACCCTCGAATAGGCGAACAGTGCGAATTTATAAATCACTCACTCACTTTTCAATTCTTTCGTTGGAATTTTTTAGTCCCCAGAAACGAAAATGTAGCCTTTTTTAAAAAATAGTTGTATGTTGAAAAAAGACAGAAAAGTAGAAATTTTTCAAATTACAAAATTTTACTACTATTTTAAATCTTGAAGTAAAATTGTGAGGATATTTTGAAATGTTCGACACACGGAAAAAAGTTTCATGCAATTATCTTTATAAAAGAAGAAATTATTAAATGATTGTTTTAACTACTTTGAGTGTTTTGTTAAAATTTGTTCAAAAAGTTTTTGATTTTTTTTTTAAAGCACTGATTCTAAAAGTTTTAAAAATTATTTTTATTTAAACGCAACGATTTTGATTCATTTTAGAAAAAATCATAAAATATGCAAAATATCATTGTTTTGTAAAAAAGCTTTTTTTTTAAATTCTTAAAAAAAAGATAGTTTTCGGCATTTTATTTTTTTAATCACTGATTCTAAATGATCAATGAACTTTTTAAAAATCATTTTCATTTAAATTCATCTATATTTATTCACTTTAGAAGAAATCATAAAATACAAAACGAAATTAATTATTTTAAACTAATATTGAATAAAATATTCATTTAGCAATTAATTGTGACATGCCAATTTAGTGATTTTTGATATATTAATAACACACAATTAATAATGAAGAATTTTTTATTTGAACATAGCTTTTATTTTTTTCTAAAGAAGTTACGCTTATTTGACTGAATAATTATAAAAAAAAAAATTCGAAATGGGCAAATTTTGCGTTTTTATTATGAAATTATATGTCAAAAAAAAAGATTTATACGTTAGGCATTATTTTAAAGTAAACTATAAGTTTTATGAAAGAGAACAAAAATTTTGATATTGATAAACATTTTAAATGAGTCTCAGAAATGTATTGAATACATTTTGTCGTCTTAATCTAACATCTATAATGATTTAATTTTTTAAAATTATCTATTGAAAAAATGACGAAAATTGAAGCAAAAATAACTTTTTCACTCGCATTTTTTTTTTTTACTCGCCAAATTTACTGATTCCCCCCTGTTTAAGGCAGAACTTTTTAGTGTAACCCTTGAGTTAGATGCGGTCGACGGTTAAACAGTTCAAAGATCTTTGGCGCAAAACTATTTTTCGACTCCAAGGTTTGGCTAACTGTAAAATCGCGTATTTTTTATGAATTTTTTTTTATTTTTAGGACATAATTTTTAAGTTAATGCTTTTAAACTTCACAAATTAATTGCAAAAATAAGGAACTTTTAAATAAAAAAAAATGTATAAAAAATACTGTTTAAATTATTTCTCGCAACAAAAATGGTTTTTTACGAAAATCACAAATTTTTTTAAAAATCCGTAATATTTAAGCAATTTTTTCAATCTTCGTACAGATTACGGATAATATTCTTTTACATACGGAAATAAAGTTTCGTACGATTATCTTCATAAATGACAAAGTCATTTAATGTTAAGTTAAAATTGTGAGTATTTTTTCAAAAATCTTTAAAAATAAAATTTTGGGAATTTTATTTTTTAAATGACTGGATCTAAAAGAAAAACGCTTGAAGTTATTTAGCGTAGAATATCGTTTTAATAACACGAAAACAAATTCATACGCAACAATTTAGAAAATAATTTTCATAAAAACGCATCAGTTTTAACCCTTTTTTAAAAAATTCTTTAAAAATTGAAAATATAATTATTTTGCAAAAAAAATTATACCGTATTGTGGCGAAATAAATGATCTTTTCGATTCTGTATTTATTTTTTGTCTGATTTCAACGGTAAAAATTGGATGGCAATTTTAAGATGGTGGAAAACGTCGGATCACCGCTCGGCCGAAACGGAATGGAAGTTCTGCCAAGTAAACAACCCGCAGGAGTAAAACAATTAGGCGTTTTAAGGTTTTTAATTACCATCTTTTTAACTAATTGCAATATCGGAATGAAAAATAGTTTACTCCTATTCTCAGACCTACTGAATATACGCACAAAATTTCATTAGAATAGGTCTAGCCGTTTCGGAGGAGTTTGGTTACGAACACTGTGACAGGAGAATTGTATATATTAGATATATTTTAAACTATTATTCTAAAATTACTTTAAAATATTACAAAAGATATATAGTTTAATCTTTGATTACTATGTTCTAGTTTAATTTCTCACGTTATACAGAAATGTAAATGATTAGGATACCATGAATTTATTGATGAGCATTATCAATATATCTATACAGGTTATTTGAAAATTAGTAAAAAATATGTTTTAAGAGATATAATGTGTACAAATAGATGATCCTGTGACGTAGTCACAAAGGAGAAATCGCCCCTATTCATGGTGAACTCCACAGCTTGAGTGCACGTGGCGTTGGCGTCATTGTGCTTTGTCGAACAGGTGGACTGTCGTCGACAGTGTGACTGGTAAACACAATGGGCTGGGCATCACTGCATTATTTTTCGGACATAGGCAGTGATTGTCCGTCTTGAAAGGCTGGCGCCTCGGTCCGCTTCACTTGACCATGGTTCAAAATTACGCTGACCATCGCCAAAAGCCCCCGTGTGGCTAAATAGTGCGACGTGAATATTCGCTCACTCACTCACTGTTTGTAAGAAATGCAACGCCATGAAGGAATCATCAGAGTTAAATGAACTCTCAGCAAATATCAAGGATGTTACATAAAATAGTAAGGTTTCAGAGCCACCACTCATGTGTCTCGAGCGCAGAGCCCTCTGAACTGATGCTGAAAGAGTATAAATAGAGGGCTGTAGCGGGACGTTGAAAAGAGTTAATGATTATCTGTTAGTGACGAACGCTTATTAAGACCTAAGTATGCCTCCACGAAAAAAATAAGGAGAAATTCCAACAGTTTACAGAGTTTGAACGGGGGAGAATTATCGGCCTTCGCGAGAATGATCATTTTCCAATCGTGCAATAGGAGCTCGTGTGCAGTGGAAAAGTTGCACAGTGAAGCGAGTTTATAAGCAGTGGACCGACAAGCACCGAACAACTCGAAAAACTGGCAATGTATGATGGAAGGTGACGTCCGCACGCGACGATTGACAACTGCTTCGCATGGTGGTGAATGACGTACAGCTTCCTCCAGGCAGTTGGCAGCACGTTGGTCTTCTGCTACAGGGGTACTAATGTTCGCTTTGTCAATTCGTCGACGTCTCCTGCACCGTGGATTGCGTGCAAGGGTGCCTTTATAAAGGATCCGATGGCAAAACATCGAGGGCTGCGTCTGCAGTGCACGGAGCCTGGTAAGTTGATAGGCTCCAAGTTGTTTTTTTCAGATGAATCACGCTTCAATTTGTGGGATCCTTATGGCCGCGTTCTTGTTAGATTCTATGCCTGTGAACGCTGCCTTCCAGAGTGCGTTATCGAACGACATAGTGACCTAACTCCTGACGTTAAGGTTTGGGTTGTGATCTCGTATCATGGATGATTCAATTTGCTACGAGTTGAGGCTAATCTCAATAGCAACAGGTACGTCAGTGAAGTACTACAACTCGAAGCCATTCCCTTCCTTCAAGGTATCCCTGGATCTATCTTTTCAACAGGCCACATGTTGCAATGAATGTTCGAGACTTCTGTTCAGTCCAAAACATACAACTTCTTCCTTGGCCTGCTTATTCACCGGATATGTCGCCTATTGAGCCCGTGTGGGATTTGGTTGGTCCGTCTCGCTCGTGATCCGCGTCCTGCAGCTTCAAAAGAGGAAATTTTGCTGCATTTATAAGCAATATGGAATTTTCTTCCACAAGCAGACATTCAAAATCTGTTTGACTCCATGTCATGTCGTATAGCAACATTTATCGCAGCGTGTAGTAGCTAGGCCAAATACTGATTAAGACACTTAATATTGTTTTTTTTGCTTTGAAAATTTTATCATTTATTTGTACTATTACAAGTGGTTTGTGCAGTAAATTTCATTTAATTCTGATGACTCCTTCATCAAACATCATTATATATATATATATATATATATATATATATATATATTATAAGGTTTGTACAAATGAAAAGTGGACATATACGATTACGTCAGATGAAATACAGGTAAAAATTTCAGTTGCTCTATTTTGAAATATTACCTTTATAACATGTTCTGTTCACATTTATTACTAATCCTGTAGGGAAAAATTCATGAGAGAGAACTGTTTATAATTATAGATACCATTTTATGTGAAGCAAACTATGATTTATGTTAAGGAAAATTACTATTTTAAGTTAAGTATAGACATATTAGAGAGAGGTTGGCGATTATTGTCAGTCTGAAGCTAATGTTCTAGGGACGGAATAATATTGTGAAGCTACTCAGTTCAAGGAAAATGATCTGAACAGTCGAATTTGGAAGGTTATTATGGCTCCGGAGTAAGCGAAAAAGCTGAATGCTTAGATCAATTCTTTTATATGTTTGAATTAGTAATATAGCTGACGGCTCTCTTTGCTTAAAGAAAATTTTGTTTGTAATTTGCTAGTTATAATTTATCCCTTTATTGTGTATTTTTTATTCCATAATGTTTTTAAATGCAATAAAAAATAGCACCGTATATATTAATTTAAATTTTTGATGTGATTCCTCTTAGTTCAGTAATACAACCGTAAAAAGGCTTTTATAATTAAAATGCTTATTTTTGAAAATTTGCATTAAAATATTCTTTTGAAAAATTAAATTATAATATTTGTGTTTCTTCATGTTATTTAATTCCAAAATGTTTTGAAGTAGCCTCTTACAGCTACAATTTCATCTTCATTTTTTTCGCTCTTCTTATGAGTTTAAACGATATATATTTGAATTATATTCAGTGCGCCCTCTAAAGTTCGTTGTCATCCCAATAATTTAGGAATTACAAGAGCTAAGTCATAAAAGTAGGGTTTACAGATAGTAAAGTACCATGCGCTGGAAACACATACACGAGATAAGAGGAAAAAGTCAATTACGAAGTTGTTTAGCATCATCAATTTAGTACAAAAAGACACGTTCTGCATATTTTTTTGGTTTATAACTATTATCATTAGATGGCGACATAACGCGGTAAAAAAGAGGAATGTCACACTCGTGAGTATCTCTGATCTCCGACATCATATTGACGGATGTAACATATATCTATATTAACATCATATACGGATGTAATAGTATTTGCAATAAACAGAACATCCATTTCTGACCACTGAATAAACCAAGATCAACCTCAAAGTTCACTGGCCGATATATGTCTGGTGCTGAATATTCAAATGCAAACATGCCCAGTCTTTACCAGATCACTTTAACTGGATTCTGATACTTCTCATTACTGAAGGACGTACTATCGACTTTTTTAGAGGATTTTTGCCTTTACTGAACTCCAGAATCTATTGGTTCCAATACGACTGTTCCCTGCCGTTCAAGGTATCACTTATCGCACAGTACATTTGTGACACATTCCAGCCACAAGTCATGGAGAATGGTAGTTGTGTCACCTGACATGAGCCCGTAGGAACATTTTCAATGGGACGACATCAAGCAAATAGTATATTCAACCCCTGCATCAACACTGCTGGATCTTCGAAACCGTATTATGGATGTTTGTGCTAGCGTGTCACGTGCCAGGTTGAGGAAAATGCAGCAGGAAATGAAAAATCCATGTCCAGATGTGTATTGCTGCTAAAGAAAACGATTTCGAACATGACAGATAGATTAGCTTTATTTTCAGAAAGTGCAGTCTTGTTCAATGCGTTCAAATACATGTGTATCTTATTTTTTTCATTAGAATCATTTTTGTGCGCAAGATGTTTTTTTGAAGTAAATTGACGATGCTGAACAACTTTGTAGTTGACTGTTTTTAGTACTGTTTTTAAGACAAGAACGCTTAACTCTAAATGTATCTGTCAGGGGGCTCTGTAAGCAGTTTGCTTGTGTAACGTATAGTAGTTTTACTATACTTATAACCCACTTTTATGACCATAGCTGTTTCGTTCATAAATTATTGTGGAGAGAATGAACTTAAGTGGGGTTGCACTGTATATACATACATTAACTTTATACAATTTGATTTCTTCGTCGATTCAATCATTTCCCTCATATTATCAAATAAATTGTTTTCTTAAAACTACATAAAAGACCATTACTTTAATTTTTGTAAAGTTTCGTAAAGAATCAGGGCGTTAAACATACTGTAACTGCCGTCCTTATATCAGTATGCCTAGACAACAATATAATAATCAGTTTTCACAGCAACGCATATAATGACAACTGCCTAAATGAAGTAATTTGAATTACGTATGGCGAAATTTTAATTTATTTTTTCTCAACGCACATTTTTTTCCTTTTGAATTTACTTTATTTCTCATCAGAATTCCTCATATTTTAATCTTTTACAATCAATGCCATACCATAATCAAACATCGAAAAATGTATCAAATGTAATATATTCACATCAAGTGAGTTAGAACAAAATGTGTTTTATCTTCCTTAATTAAGACCTTTGAAATAATTTTTTTTTGCTTTTTTGCTTTTAACAGATAAAAGTAGGAAATTTTAATGATACAACCACTTACCAACCGAATGTTCTTGAGTAAAAATTTTGTCTTTTAATAGTAACATCATATATTAAATAATAGCTTTTATTTTTCAAAGAATCTGTTGCCATTTTTAAGAATCGTTTGTAATTAAAATAAATTCAATTTTTCTTCGCATGCATTTGATTCTAATAAACTGTGAAGCAGCTTTTTTTCATTTCATATTAATTTTTCCTTATTATAGATAGTAATCTAAAATTGAATTACTTTTAATGTAATGCTAAATGTTGTAACAGTGAAACCGTATAATTATTTTTATGTTTTAATCCATAGCGATTTATCTTTTATTTTAAGTTATTTTATCCCAGTATTATTTATTATTAACACTATTCTTTTTCAGATACACGTCCTGAATAAAACGCGTTCATTCTTTTTCTAATATAAATATGACTAAGGGTATTCTAATATAAATATGACCAATGATTTTGATATCAATATAGTTTTATCTCTCTAAACATCAGTGTATATTCAATTTCAGATTATTTTTTATGATCTTGTTTGCTTCACTGATGCAGAATACCTTAATCTATTTTAATTTTTTTCTATGAGTTCTTTTACGATTCTTTTGTTGCTTATAAAGCACTCTTTGAGAAACTGTTCATTAGAGACCAGAGGTAACAAAAATAGTTAATAGTCTAATACGTTTGTAAAAAAAATTCAATTTTTTTCGTAAAAGGTTTTATTACTTTTATTTTAAAATTTATCTTTTATCCTTTTTTCTTTAACCATGAATGATAAAGCTTAACAATAGTTTTTATCCTTCTCTTGTGAATTGTATCTAGCGTAATATGTATTCAACTGCTTTATTTTACGCTTTTTAAATTTAAATTTTTCTCTCTTCAGCTATTTAACTCCCACGTAAAAAAATTTAAGGTTAAGATTTATGTAAGTTTGTGTGATTATATAGAACTCAATTATTAGCTCTATGCTACTGTAACTATACACTTTAAATGTTTAATTACTTACTTATATATATAACTGTAAAAACCAATTTCTCGTGAAAGGTTTTGAAAATCAAAGGGAAACTAATGTATTTTTTGTTTAAAGGGAATGTAGTACAAATTAAATAAACATTTTTGATTTATTTTTAGTTTAGTGGGCTTTGCAAATATTTTACTTGTAACTTACGTATACATAATGTGTCAGACAGGATGTTTGGTAAAATTACCGCAAAATCAAACCATTTAATCTTTTAAAGACAAAAAATTAAATTGTTTGAATTGGTTTTAAAATATTTCTCTTCTTACAATAATTGATGTATACACTTCAAAGTTAAATTACAACATGTTGCATTAAGAAAAAATACTTGATATGTGTTTATATTTGAAATTCCTAAAATGATTTTCCTACGAATGCTGATTAAAAAAATTCTCACAAAGTGCATAATTTCTAAATTTAACTATATTAAAAAATAAATATAGATTTGAGTCAAAAATACATATTTACTTCTGTAATATGCTTTGTTAGTAATAAGAAAAAATATATAAAGCATTTGCAACAACAGGAAAAAAATTGGCATTTTAAAAGAAAAGTGAATAACATAATTTTTTTTTGATCCGGTAAAAATCAGATCAATGTTTTTATTTGATTTCGGGATATTGCCAGAAGCGGACATACCCGTAAACTACATAATAACTATGAAGTTGTTTTTTAGTTTTAAATTGGAGCTCTGATTTTTTTTAGATTAATAAAAAACAGGTATTGATTGATATTTAATTTTGTACCGAATTTCACCAAACGAATCATACTTTGTTCCCTTAAAAGCTAACTTATTCAAAAACAGTATATTTTTATATTAAAATATGTCTGGTGTTGGATTCTGGTGGAGACAGAATATTATGTTAATGTTGGAATGGTTTTTTTTCATTTGAAAAAAAATTGTACAGATTTGCGTTTTTCCAAAATAACTTGCTTTCATTTACTTTCTAAGCATAAAATGCCATGCATTTTGTAACAAAAATGGTGGTTACTATTGGTAAGCATTTATGCCTTAGTTAAAAAGTTTTTTTATTTCACATTTGAATTTTAAATCGTTTTTGTGAGGATCAAGTAAGTTGTTGTGTCATGAGAGAGTGAGGGAGAGATAGATTAATATCACACCATAAAACTTCACGAGGGCTATTGGCCACGGACCTCATAATTTTGATCCATAATCAAATGACGAGGATGCCATCTGAACTTCACCCTCCTCTCCTAATTTCCACACCATACCAAAAGGAGGATGTTTAAGCCTCAGCATAGTTACTATGCCTTGACCCCACAACATGGTGGGTCTTCAGCGGTATTTTGCTCAATTTCATGACACGTCAACCACAAGTCCCTTACATTAACCATTAGGCTATCACGACCATCTATGTGTCGTGAGTAACCAGTCATTAATACATAAAATGTTGGTGGAGATAGTAAAAAAGATTATAACATCCGCTAAAATTGCTTTAAAGTGTAAATGATAAAAAAAATCATAGCATTAGTAATGAGAAAAAAAAAAAAACGAGCCTTACAGTAGTCGCATACGATGTGTAACATCTGACATGTTATCGTGGTAAATTCGCAATAGCAGCTTAAATCCTGAAAAAAAGGAATCGGGTATGATTGGAAATAATTTTCGATGGAATAATTATATCTTTAATGAAATTTTATTTAACTAACATAAGGAATAATGCAATTTTTTAATAAAAATAATTACTCCTGTTCAATTTGGCGAAGAGCGTTAATGATAATTTATGATAACTAAAATATGACACATATACTTGTGTTTTCAAAGTATTTAAAAACTGTTGAAAAATAGCGTCAATAACAGTATCACTGTTAGTTGTTTGATTTGTGTTCATTTCGAGCTTGAGTTCATCATTCAAAAAAGCTATGAGTGGCTCGGCTTCTAGCAAACTGAAGTTAACTTTAAAATCACCACTCAAAATCATGGGAAGCGAGTGATATTTTTTTTTTAAAAAAAAGAGCAGAACAACCTTCGGAGTATGGTAAAAGTAAAAAATGCAGGAAATCTTTAATTTTTTGAACTGTTTGATTCGGAGAAATGTATACGACTACCGAAATCACTGTTTGTCCATTTTCAAATAAGCATTCTGCCGCACATTTATCCCCAATTTCTTAACTAACAATACCCAGTCCACTTGTTTGACGATAAGTAATATCCATATGTCGAGCCACAACATGTGAGTTGTTTTGTCTACGATAGATCGAAACACCAGCTGTTCTGTGGCCCGGTCATTTAAATTGTACGCAGCAATCGAAGTCAGGTATCGAAACATGCTCGTCATTGTCTAACCACGGCTTTGCCTAAAGGACATAGCTTCTTCTCTGATCCTTAAGTGAGAAAACAAAAACAAAGATCCCACGGCCTAGACTGCAGGGGGGATGGGGGTGGGCCATTCCCGAGAGAATGAGGGAGAAATAAACAGAACTTCACTGAATAGCGTGCGCTTCCCAACTTCCTGTTAGCATTTCCGTCCTTTTCACGAAATCACTCCCGCAAATCTTCAGCAATCGAGAGGAAAGATGTTACACATAAAAAATGTGATCGCTGATGATTAGAAGTTATGAATGCACAAATAATAATATTATGGTTAATTTTAACGCTCAGATGACTGTACTGTAGATCAGGAGAAAAATACTTACATTTTTGTAAAGTTAAAAAAAAATGTACACCCAGGAGCAAAGTCAATCGTCATTTACGCTTCCAATAAAAAGAAATAATATAGGAAATGCATTTGTATAAACTCCTTTTATATAGTGATTAGTTATGTATATTTCATATTTTGCATTTTGTATTTGTGAATATTTATACTTTTCCAAAGCTATTTTCTTTGGGCTGTAAATTTTATTACAAATCCTAAATACGAGAATTAAGATAAAAGTAAAATTTTCCACCGTAAAGTGAATTAGTGATATCTTCCTGTCTAAAGATGCTCAAAATGAGTCTCACCTTCACCATATTGTTAATTCACAAAATTTAAAAAAAATAGTTTTTAAAATTCTTGTATCATTCTACATATACACTTTTAAAATCTAAGTGAAAAAAAGATGCGTGTAGGAAATTGTGTTAGTTCTAAATAATCTAAAACCTATCCAAACATTTAAATGCTGCTACAGGGAAGTGTCTTAAGCCTCCAATTTTTCTCCGAGAAAAAGATTATAACTTCTTAGAAAATTTGTATTTAATAACATTTCGAATCCATAAAAAAAGGAACAGTTCAATATTTTCAATTTTATTATACACTAAAATTTGTTTCCCTATTTATGCTTGATATTTTGTATAATTCATAATTTTTGAATGAAACATTCATACTTTTAATTGATTAGGACTTCATAATTTGATTAATGATAATTAATTAATTTTCTTTTGATAAATATTCATCGGTTTCGGCTATTCCTTCTGCATTTTAATTATCTAAATGAGATATTTCAGCTTCATTAATTTGGTCTAATTAATAAAACAAGATTATATTCGTATTTATTTGGTTTATTAATGACTTCAAAGGTGAATCTTATTTCTGTATTATACTACTTTAATATCATATTCTTTCTGTCAACTATTCTAGACTGTTAACTAAATATTTTTTCATAAATATTAGTAAGATTTTTATTTTTGATATAAGCAGTACTCCATAATAGTTTAATGTATGCCTTT
The DNA here is from genome assembly GCA_019973975.1 of Trichonephila clavata. NCBI lineage: Eukaryota > Metazoa > Arthropoda > Arachnida > Araneae > Nephilidae > Trichonephila > Trichonephila clavata. The sequence goes on from BMAO01013605.1 coordinate 20,769, forward strand.
GTGTATATTTTAGTAAAACATTTTGAATTATATATCGGCAATGCTTATTTAATGACTAAACAAATAAATACTCATCTTTTTAACACCCTTTTATAAGCTTCACTTGTATGTAACGAAATCTTTGAGCTCAATGTTTACCCCCTTTAAAAGTCAGATTATTTCGAAATTTTGCTTACTTCTCCAGAACCGATTACAATACAATAATTTGGTAATTTTGCTCCATTGTCCTGATCAGAATCAACAGGATTAAGGATTTCAAATTTTGAGATCCCATCCCGCATCTGGCGGCTAATTTCAGAGCCCATTTCCTGATGTGGCGACTAAAAGATTAAGTTATAACTTAGTTCGATTAACAAAAAAGAGTGCTTTTTAGTATTTTTAAACTATAGTTTATTATTTTAGAAACAAATTAGAAGCTGCTTTATTACAAATATTTTACCTAATTCAAATATATCATCCTTTGACAATGTGTCATATTGGTTACAGTTTTATAAATAGAAAAAAATTATAAATTGCACAAAATTTGAATTAAACAAAATAATAATTTATTTCCCGTGTTTAAAAAAATATTTATTCAATATATTAAAAAATTTTTTCTAAAGATAAATTATTTAATAATTATATATTATTTTATTTCAAAACTCTGTATCTAAGCAAATCCTGCGGTAATTAGTTGGACAAGAAAACACAAAGTTATGCTTAAAAGGATCCACATTTTCTCTTTATTACTGTATTTATTTATCGGCTACTTCATGAGAGAACCAGTTGGTTATTAGTGATAAACATAATTAACTGATATGTGAAAATTTAATGCAGAAGTAATAAGGTAGAAAATATCAAAATAACGCAAACGTTTCATTATTTTTTTTTTGTTATGCCAATGTCTTTATTCCTAAGAATCTAAAAAAAAGGAAACAAAATTTTTCTGGTTAGTTCACCTTTTTGCAATGGGTTCTCAGGCATACTTCCCTTAATTAATTTCTGGGTTTTTTTATGTACGATATGAGAGACTCCCCTTATGAAATAACTAGGATATATCCAAAAGTCTTAGAACAAAATAATATTAAAGAATAATATGACAAGAGATAGAGTGTGGGGAGTACTACAAAGTTAATAGCAACAGAAGGAAAAAAATTAAAGTGTTCAATAACGGTACATTAGTTAGACGATTCTAACACTCCAGGACAGATATCTTCTCCAGCTTCTTCTCATAAAAATAATTATTAGTTAGAACCAGGCTGTATAAGTAAATTACAAATTTTAACCGTTTGAAATTAAAAAATACAAATGTACTAATTTAATTTATTTTAACTAGTACAATAGTACCTCGAATTACGCGAACCCTGAGTTACGCGATTTTCAAATATCATCGTTTCGTCTTTTGTTTGAGAGAAAAACTGGTAAAATAATGGTAATGTAAGGAAAGAAATTGTCGATCTTGCCAGGCAAATATTTTTAGTAGTGGATAATGATGACGTTCAAGAATTGATGGATTCCCACAATCAGTAGTTGACAATTGATGCAATCATAGAAATGCATGAACAAGGGCAAGAAATTTGAAGAACTGTTGACCCAGTTCAAGTAGAAGATCGAATGACGGTTGAGATTTTGACTTAAGGTCACAAATCAATTTAAAAAAGGGCTAAAAATTTAGAAAATAACGACTCCTGTGAAGAGCTTATTTTTTCAAGAAAACAAGGAATATAACAATTATTAGCATGCAGCGGGGAAACTTGTGGGAGAAAAAATAACCTTTGAGACTTCAGACTAATTTGTCGGATTTTATGTAACTTTCTATATCAAAATATATAACTTTGGTTTATTATTTTGTATTTGTATTATCTCTATGATTTTACTACACATCCCCCCCCCTAAACTGTTATTTACTTGCGACGCAAATTCGATTTACGCGGATATCACTCAGTCCCACCTATCGTGTAAGTTCGATGTATTACTGTACTAAGTATTCAAGTACAAGGGTTTAAATGAACTGACTAAAGATTTTTAAGACTCGTTGTTGTTGTCAAAAAGGGTATCTAACTACCAAGGAAAGTAATTTGTAACAATTTGAGTTACCATAGTATGTGTGGTATCAAAGTATATACACAGTAAAACGCAAAGAACTGTAATTTTAGTTTCATAATTCTTAAATATGTATAGGAATTAAATATACTAGACCAAATATTCTACGCCATGCTTGTCTAAAGTGCGGCCCACGGGCTACATGCGGCCTAAACGCAAATTATGAAAATATTTCCAATTACACATTTTTATTTTTAAAAAATAAATGTATGCACAAAATATGCAAAATATGCTGCTTTAATTTTCGATTTAATTGAAGAGTTTGAAAGAAAATTTCAAGATTTTCAAAAAACGAATGAGAATTTATCTATATTTTCTACCCCGTTTTCTATAGAAATAAATAAATTACCCTCAAATCTTCAAAAGGAATACATTGATCTACAAAGTAACATTCCCCTGAAAGAAAACTTTTGGAATGTTTTTATATTGGAGTTTTATAAGGATTACTATACCGTACAATAAATATCCTCATTTTCACAATCATGCTTTATTAATGTCTTCAGCTTTTGACAGTACTTATATTTATAAACAGTTATTTTCCAACAATGAAGCATATAAAAAACAAAAATTGGACAACGATCACTGACAAACATCTTGAAAATGCCTTAAGAATTGCAACTTTGAACCCGATATCGATTTGCTTGTGTTCAACACAAACGCAATTTCATTCATCTCATTAACTTGATTTTTCTCCATCTTTATGAAATCCAAGCTAAATGAAACAAAACTTTTACAAATTCAAAATAAATGTGTACCTATTCATGTTTAATTAAAAAAAAATTTAAAATATAATAAAAACAAGGTAATTTATTTTCTTAAAACTACATAGGGTTAATTTTTATTTAAATTTCTTAAAAAAAAATATTGCACGTGTGGCCCAGAAATTTTTTTTTTTTGCAATGTTCAAAGTGGTCAAAGTTTAGACACCAATGTTCAACACAAAATACAAAAGCCTCTGTATTTATTTTAGTTCCTTAAATTTCTCAGTTCTAATATTCGTCTAGCAAATAAATGAAAAGATTTTGTTCCCCCTTAAATGTTTCGAACATTTCATTTCAGTTCTCTGATAACGACATTTTCAAATTGATTTTCTCGCCATTCAGACTTCCTACCACGAAACAGAAAAATAAAATGTTGTTATTTCTCCGTAAAATAATCCGAAAAACTTGTTTTAAATCCCAAGCACAATATTACTCGCCTAAACTTTTCTAACTTCTGTACGTTTCACTGAACTTTTTGTTGAAGTTGAAGTCAGTGTATCTGCAAGTGTCATACCCAGACATGAAGAGATAATTGAAACCTCTGTTCGCATGACTTATGATGTGTTGTCACACAGCTTTTGATATCATGTATTTTGTAACTTTTTTTTCTTAATGGAAATAGTTTCAAACTGATAATATCCCAAGAATTACGACAAATTATGTTAATCTAAAGTAAAAATACTTATAAAAAGCAAAACATTCTTTTGAAAAAAATAGATTAATTGATCTTAAATTTTGAATTATTTATCTATTGTATACAAGCAATTAAATTTGCGAATGTTATACAACTTTTTTAAAAAAGGCTTAGAACCACATATTTTAATGAAAGAAAACGGCATTTAGAATATTGCACTGAAATTTCTCCCATCGAAATTTTGTTTACATTTACATATTACTTAAGTTTTTTTTTATGTAAGTCTTAGTATAAGTATTAATAGATCTTTTAAGAACAACATATTAGCAGCAATAATTAAAGCACATAAAAAGCAAATTTTTCAGAAAAAATGTTGCTACTTTAACTCATTATAATGTGCCTTTAGTTCTAAATGAATATGTATCGATGGCTACTGCTGAAAATATTGCTGGAAAAATACACATCGAGTGTCTCCTAATAAGTCAATTAATAATTTATCTAATAAATCAATCAGGGGAAAAGCACTGAAATAAAAGCAAACGACTTTGTTTTATATATATATATATATGTATCATGTTCTACAGAGATTACTTCAAACAAGTCCAATTACTTTAAACAAATTTTTTTTTCTACAATTCTACATTCTAAAAGAAATTGCCTTTAATTTTTTTCATTAATTTTTGATAAAGATTAGTTTTCTTCTTTTTTAATGAGTAAGTATATTCAAAAAATTAACCTATATTTGCTTTCCTTTATTAAATTATTTGTGTTGACTCATCTTAATTCCAGAAAAAATCAGGAACATATTTTTAATAATTTTTCTTTATTTTTGTAGGAACTTGTTTTCCAAATTTATGCATAAACATTCAAATATATATCGAAACATTACCAATAGGCTTCACAATAAATCAAAGAAATTTGCAAACCTTTATTTTTACTATCATCACAAGACTAAAAGACATTACAGATCTAAGTTAAATGACCACAGAAAAACAATTGCAAAGTCTTAGTCTGAGGAATTATGTTTGTAGGATTGTATATATATATTTAAAAATGTCAAATGTGATAGATTTGGTTCTTTACTTAGGTTAGTTCTAAAAGAGAACTATGTTTATCATAATGGTAATTATTATCTACAGATTAAGGGTCTGCCACAAGGTGGACCTGCTAGCAACTGCATTGCGAATTTATATTTACATTATTTTGAAAATAGTTTCATAGACAACTTAGAATATTACCTTTTTCGCTAATAGATGATATAATTACTTTTGACATGCAAGACAACTTTAAACCTAGCATTAACTTTTGTACATAATATCATAATTTAATTCAGACAAATAGTAGCAATTATGAAGCAAATTTTCTTGATATAGAAATTATATTAAAATATAATAAAATAGTTACTAATATTTATGATAAAAGAGAAGACTTTAATTTCAATATTATAAAATTACCGCATTGGGAGAGTAATGTGCATGTTTCTATATTCAGAAATGTTGTTATTAATTACACACAACGGAATACATTTCTAGTTTTAAAAAAATCAGAAAAAATAAAAAACTATAAGCATTTTACTAAATACTTTAATTCATAAATACCCAATTAATTTTATTAATAGATGTTTGAATAAAGAAATTCTAAATAGTAAGGATTAAATTTCCATGGTTTATTAACAGGTTATTATTATAAATTTATTATTCTTCTTAGATAGTTATAGATCTCCATAACTTCTAATTTTAAATAAAATTACTTTTTTAAAATTTATTTTAATTTTTATATTTTTTAAATCATAAAATCTTAGTGTCCCTGAGATGATAGTGGTATGTTTACAATTCTTAATTTATTATTTCTATTATTTTCATACTTTTGCTAAGTGCTAATTTTCAGCCGTTGCTTTGCTTTGAATATTCATTGGGTCCAGAATCTGGCAATAACTTGTTTATTGTACTCAGATTTAGCGCGAGCTCTGTGTTTCTGTATGCAATTTTTAGGTAAGTTACCTTTTTCTCATAATGGATTTAGATTTCCTATCCATTATTTTCAATCGGTTTTTAATCAGTATTATTAACAGAAAGGGGGAAGGTTGACTGGCCACAAAACATGTTCATCCACACTTTTATATAATTTTTTTTATATATAAGCTGTCCTAAGTCAGCAATGTTGATAGTACTGTAGCATCCATTCTTTTATATTTTTATATTTAACTCTATTACTTTGATTTTTCATACCAATTCCAATTCTTTTCAGTCTTAATCATGTTTATTCTCTCTTGCAGAAAGTACGATTATATATATATATATATATATGCTCATATATATATATATACAGAAAACGCCAATTCCCGTTTATTTATTTATCTTGAATGCCAATGCGTCATTAAATACACTTTTTTCCAATGTGATATAAGAATTATGTAGTGTTTTTTAAAGTTACAATTATAGAGATTGAAGAAGCCAATAATCTGAAAATTAGTAAATTACAAAACAAATGTAGACATTTAAGCATTTTTCGTAAAACCGGATGATCGTAAATATTATTAAATAATTTAAATAATTATATTTGATAAATAAATTATGTCTTGAATTTATACTTTTGGCTGTTCTCTAGTATAATAATAAATGTAGGATACACACATATGCATTTCCCTATAATAAAGGACTACCTAAATTTGTTTCATGTTCTTTATATAAATATTTTATTTGATTGTAAACCTCTATTTTCAATTAAAACAGGAAAAATACATTCAGGTGACAATGAAATTTGTCATCTGCTACGCGTAAATTCGTTCTATAACACATTACAACTCGAATCAAGATCGAAAAATTCAACCAATTATTTAATCGAAAAGTAACGCTTAAAACCTGGGGTGCAAGTACATTAAAATTCGATCAAGGACTTTGGAAAAGAAAACTTCCTAGCGTGCAGACAGAGTACAGAAGATGTAGTACCAAATAACAGTAATCAATTTCTACCGTAAGTTGCTACAAAGCAGAGTTGTTGTCACTTTTTTCTTAGAAAAGTATGCCGGTGTGGTTATAAAGATCATTATTTAGAAATAAATGTTGAGTTTTGCTCTCGTTGTTAATGAGAGTAGGCAGACACACCGGCAAATGTATTTTCGCTTATCTTTCTTAAGAATGTATCACAATTTTTCCTCGTTTGCGTGGAAAATATATTCACTTTGAATCATCAGACATTAATAATGCTATCTACACTAAGCTGGTATGTAATTAAATAGCACATATTTCATTTAATGAACTTTTAAACATGTTTAGCGGCAATCAATATAACCTATTCTTCCCACTGTTAAAATTTAGAATAATGTATAACAATTTGATGGTAAGCAATCAGCGGATATCCTTTAAAAATATCATTTGGAATAAATATAAATTGATGCTGTCGTGTAACATATTAAGATAATTTTTGGAGGGGGAAGAACTTAACGCGGCCTTTTCTCTCTAACTCCATAATGTTAAAAAAGACAATTTAAGGAACATTTTCTTTTAAATTATATTACCATCAACAGAATTTTGTTATTATTGTGTACTAATATTTCTGTGTATTATTTTAACTACACCTATTTCAATACTTAGAACAGTTATTTTAATCTATATAAAAATTTACATGGGAACAGATTCCAAATGATAAACATTCATACAATTTTTAAACCGTAAATCTGCATATTTTCATATATAAAATCACTCATCAAAGTAAAGTTGGTCTCCCATTTTGAGAACTTTTCCCTGGAACCAAAAACATTTTAAATTTTCTTCGTAAAATAATCGTCAGATAGCTAAGTGCATTCTCTATTTAATGAAATTTTTCTCTTGCGATTTGATTTTTCTCTCCCTATTTTTAAATTGTTTCTGAACATTTCAAATTATTCTATATTTTATCATATTTTTTGGCGATCAATGACCTGGAACTCGTTTTACCAAATGCCCACTCACCTGTGCAAATGCAAACTCACCCGTAATAAATTACTATATTCTGGGCGTTTCATCAAGAAAATCCCGTAACTGAATAGAACTGCGGATTATTAAGTTAAGGACGTGTGCTTTATCAGTAATTAATGGGAATGGATGTTGGTAATACTTAAATCATCGGTCTGGAAATAATGTATAACAAGATAACCTTGTAGGCTTAAAATTATAAAATACCATTAGAATTCATTAATTTTAATATAAAATTAATTTTTAAAGTTGAAAATACAGTGTATTTTCGGACAATATTTTTTGTTTGTTTCCTCTTTGCAGATATAAATTTGGTGACATATAAAATAAATAGATAATAATTTACGAAAAAAAGACTTAGGTATAGTTATTTCTTAATAATAAACAGTGTTTATGAGTTTAAAGTATATTTTAAGTGTTTTATAAAGTATATTGAGATAAGAATATCTCTTTCAGGAGTTTACACTGTGAACATTTTCAGATTTAGCGATTTCGTTAAATGCAGATTCGACTGTATTATATATGTAGTATTAATACAAGCGCAAAACTTTCGAATTTGTAAGAGAAGTACAATTTAAAGTTATGTTCTATCTGTATTTTAATTTACACTTTAAGAAATTACCACTTAAATTCAACACTTTTATCTTTAAATAATGAATACTTGCTGCATGTGTTTATTTGCTAAAATATTTCTAATTTAGTTAGAGCAAATACTTAAATTCCGTTAAAAGTAGAAGAATGAACAGTTCATTTTTCAATAAAAATTAAAATATATTCAATTTTAAGCATAATATTAGCACCATAATCATTTCATTAAATAACAACCATTATTTAAAATTACCCAGCATGCTTAAAACAGTGATTTTACTAAAGTGTATAAATGAATAATGTTTTTGATCTTTAGAGCCAATTAAATTAGAATGTGCATATAAAATATATTTAAAAATATTATTGCAATAAAAATTATTTTAAAAATGATTTTTGAACAAAAATCATAATAATGCTTAAAATTCTCCTTTTATGGCGAATGCTTCAATTATAATTATACTTTGCTTATATATAGCTAAAACTTCTCTACAGTGTCTAAACAAAGAGTTCTGATAAATTCTCATTATATTGAATGTTACGATAAAAGCAAATAATAACCGGTGCTTTTTGTAGAAAATTTTCTACTATCTCTGATATATTAAAATAATGAATAAATCTACTTCTAAATTATATAGTTTAGAAATCATAGTTCAGGAAAGTAGAAAAGACTTAGTTATATCTCGTCAAAATGTTATTTTTATAGAAGAATTTTCATAAAGAAGAATGGTTTTTTCATTTTTTCTGTCAACAATGGCATCTAAATATAATCTTTTTATAGTTATAATATTCTTGAAACAATTTTATCTGTATATATTCTGTTGAACACCAAACATCAAAAATTATTCCTTTTAAGCTTTTTAAAGCATGAAAACCAGTAGTCAGAACCAAACATATCGCCAACACTTTCAAAATAGATTTTCAATTTTAGTTATAAAAATAGTGCATATTTTCTGAACCTAAAAATGTATAATACTTATCATTTGGTGATAAATAGCCCTAAAATATTAAAAATAAAATGTAAACACATGATCCGCCCCTTTGACCCTTAGATTTTCACTTTTCTCAAAGCATATTTTTGCATTTAGGTACATTAAAACTATTGCACTATAGATATAATATTACTATTCTTCCAGATTTTTATACTTCTACACAGATGCCCTATGCATATAGTGAACCTTTTTACACGCTTTATAAGTTTTCACTTGCATGTAGCGGAATCTTAGAACTCGATTTTACCCCTTAAATCGGATTCATTCGAAATTTCGTATGCCCATTAAAGGACCAATGACAATAATAATTTCATAGTGTGTTCCATTGTCCTTTCAGGATCGTGAATAAGGATAATCAGATTGGTGACAAATCCATATATCACGTCCGTTGGCGACTTGTGCATATATCATTTTAAATTTGGCGACTAGTTCCATATACCATTTTCAGACATGGGATAAAATTTCCTACATCATTCAGATTTGGCGGCTAAAGATAAGGTGTAACCTAAAGTGTTTTGGTTAACGCTGATATATATGCAAGTATAAAATACTTGTGGTTAAAGAAATAAAATAAACAAAGAGTGTTCTGTATCTGTGAAGTGGAGGAATATACAACCATAATAAACATTTTCTAAAAATAAAATAAAAAGGCCGAGCATGTGAAAAATAATTTGCGCTCTAATATAAATATTTTATTTTATTTTATAAAGTAACACCTTAAATGATGTTGAATTAACATGAAAGGAACGTTTTAAAGGTGAAAAACAGATTGACATAATAATGCATGTTTTAATAACTCAACTTTCTTTAATGTCTATCCGGGCGGAATTTGTAATTGATTTTAAACGTGACTTTCCGATGAGCTACAGACTGAAATTCGGACTATAGCTCGGAGGTGGATGGCAATGCATGAAAATGTGAAAAACAAAACAAGGAGAATTTTATAATATTTAATCCGTAAAAACATGATACATTAAAAATTTTGTAATTCATTTTCTTCTTTA